>CM055625.1:17500-20000 GCA_029410595.1 Martes flavigula | reverse complement strand
TAGACAGGGTTAGGGTTAGGGTTAGGGTTAGGGTTAGGGTTAGGGTTAGGGTTAGGGTTAGGGTTAGGGTTAGGGGTTAGGAGTTAGGGTTAGGGTTAGGGTTAGGAGTTAGGAGTTAGGAGTTAGGAGTTAGGGTTAGGGTTAGGGTTAGGAGTTAGGGTTAGGAGTTGGGTTAGGAGTTAGGAGTTAGGGTTAGGAGTTAGGGTTAGGAATGAGTTGAGTTAGGGTTAGGGTTAGGGTTAGGGTTAGGAGTTAGGGTTGAGGTTAAAGGGTTAGGGTTAGGGTTAGGGTTAGGAGTTAGGGTTAGGAGTTAGGGTTAGGGTTAGGGTTAGGGTTAGGAGTTAGGGTTAGGGTTAGGGTTAGGGTTAGGGTTAGGGTTAGGAGTTAGGAGTTAGGGTTAGGGTTAGGGTTAGGAGTTAGGGTTAGGAGTTAGGGTTAGGAGTTAGGAGTTAGGGTTAGGGTTAGGAGTTAGGGTTAGGAGTTAGGAGTTAGGGTTAGGAGTTAAGTTAATTAAAATTAAATTAAAATTAAAATTAAGTTAATTAAATTAAAATTAAAATTAAAATTAAAATTAATTAAAAGTTGATTAGAAATTAAAATTAAAATTAAAGTTAAAATTAAAATTAAAAATTAAAATTAAAATTAATTAAAGTTAGGGTTAGGGTTAGGGTTAGGAGTTAGGGTTAGAGGTTAGGGTTAGGGTTAGGGTTGAGTTAGGGTTAGGGTTAGGAGTTAGGGTTAGGGTTAGGGTTAGGGTTAGGGTTAGGGTTAGGGTTAGGGTTAGGGTTAGGGTTAGGGTTAGGGTTAGGAGTTAGGGTTAGGGTTAGGAGTTAGGGTTAGGGTTAGGAGTTAGGGTTAGGGTTAGGGTTAGGGTTAGGAGTTAGGAGTTAGGGTTAGGAGTTAGGAGTTGAGTTAGGAGTTAGGGTTAGGAGTTAGGAGTTAGGAGTTAGGGTTAGGGTTAGGGTTAGGAGTTAGGAGTTAGGGTTAGGGTTAGGGTTAGGGTTAGGAATTAGGGTTAGGGTTAGGAGTTAGGGTTAGGGTTAGGAGTTAGAAATTAGGATTAAAATTAGGGTTAGGGTTAGGAGTTAGGGTTAGGAGTTAGAGGTTAGGGTTAGGGTTAGGAGTTAGGGTTAGGGTTAGGGTTAGGGTTAGGGTTAGGGTTAGGGTTAGGGTTAGGGTTAGGGTTAGGAGTTAGGGTTAGGGTTAGGGTTAGGAGTTAGGAGTTAGGGTTAGGAGTTAGGAGTTAGGGTTAGGGTTAGGAGTTAGGAGTTAGGAGTTAGGAGTTAGGGTTAGGAGTTAGGAATTAGGGTTAGGGTTAGGAGTTAGAGTTAGGAGTTAGGAGTTAGGGTTAGGAGTTAGGAATTAGGGTTGAAGTTAGGAGTTAAAATTAAAATTAAAATTAAAATTAAAATTAAAATTAGGGTTAAAATTAGGGTTAATTAAAATTAAAATTAAAATTAGGGTTAAAATTAAAATTTAGGGTTAGGGTTAGGGTTAGGAGTTAGGGTTAGGGTTAGGGTTAAAGTTAAAATTAGGGTTAGGAGTTAGGGTTAGGAGTTAGGGCTAGGGTTAGGGTTAGGGTTAGGGTTAGGGTTAGGGTTAGGGTTAGGGTTAGGGTTAGGGGTTAGGGTTAGGGTTAGGGTTAGGGTTAGGGTTAGGGTTAGGGTTAGGGTTAGGGTTAGAGATAGGAGTTAGGGTTAGGAGTTAGGGTTAGGGTTAGGAGTTAGAGTTAGGAGTTAGGGTTAGGGTTAGGAGTTAGGAGTTAGGAGTTAGGGTTAGGAGTTAGGGTTAGGGTTAGGAGTTAGGAGTTAGGAGTTAGAGGTTAGGAGTTAGGAGTTAGGAGTTAGGGTTAGGGTTAGGAGTTAGGAGTTAGGGTTAGGAGTTAGAGTTAGGGTTAGGGTTAGGGGTTAGGGTTAGGGTTAGAGTTGAGGTTAGGGTTAGGGTTAGGAGTTAGGGTTAGGGTTAGGGTTAGGGTTAGTTAGGGTTAGGGTTAGGGTTAGGGTTAGGGTTAGGAGTTAGGGTTAGGGTTAGGGTTAGGGTTAGGGTTAGGAGTTAGGGTTAGGGTTAGGGTTAGGAGTTAGGGTTAGGAGTTAGGGTTAGGGTTAGGGTTAGGGTTAGGAGTTAGGGTTAGGAGTTAGGGTTAGGAGTTAGGAATTAGGAGTTAGGAGTTAGGGTTGAGTTAGGGTTAGGAGTTAGGAGTTAGAGTTAGGGTTAGGAGTTAGGAGTTAGGGTTAGGGTTTGGGTTAGGCTTAGGGTTTGGGTTAGGGTTAGGGTTAGGGTTAGGGTTAGGGTTAGGGTTAGGGTTAGGGTTAGGGTTAGGGTTAGGAGTTAGGGTTAGGGTTAGGAGTTAGGGTTAGGGTTAGGGTTAGGAGTTAGGGTTAGGGTTAGGGTTAGGGTTAGGAGTTAGGAGTTAGAGTTAGGAGTTAGGAGTTAGGGTTAGGAGTTGAGTTAGAGTTAGGGTTAGGGTTAGGAGTTAGGGTTAGGAGTTAGGAGTTAGGAG
>CM055625.1:0-5000 GCA_029410595.1 Martes flavigula | reverse complement strand
GGGTTAGGGTTAGAGTTGAAGATTGAGTTGAGATTAGAGTTAGAGTTAGGGTTAAGAGTTAGGAATTAAATTCAGATTCGAAATTAAAATTAGGAGTTAGGTTAGGAGTTAGGAATTCAAAGTTAAAATTAAATTAGGAGTTAAAATTAGAGTTAAATTAAAGGTTAAAGTTAAAATTAAAAGTTAAATTAAAAATTAAAATTAAAATTAAAATTAAAATTAAAATTAAAATTAAAATTAAAATTAAAATTAATTAAAATTAAAATTAAATTAAAATTAAAATTAAAATTAAAAATTAAATTAAATTAAAAATTAAAATTAAAATTAAAATTAAAATTAAAATTAAAATTAAAATTAAAATTAGGTTAAAATTAGGAGTTAGGGTTAGGGTTAGGAGTTGAGAGGTTGGGGTTAGGGTTAGGGTTAGGGTTAGGGTTAGGGTTAGGGTTAGGAGTTAGGGTTAGGGTTAGGGTTAGGGTTAGGGTTAGGAGTTAGGGTTAGGGTTAGGAGTTAGAGGTTAGAGGTTAGGGTTAGTTGAGTTAGGGTTAGAGTTAGGAGTTAGGAGTTAGGAGTTAGAGTTAGGAGTTAGGAGTTAGGAATTAGGAGTTAGGAGTTAGAGATTAGGAGTTATTGGGAGTTAGGAATTAAGTTAGAGTTAGAATTGATTAAAATTAGGAGTGAGGCGATTAGGAGTTAGGGTTAGGAGTTAGTTGGGTTAGGGTTAGGAGTTAGGAGTTAGGGTTGAGTTAGGGTTAGGTTAGGAATTGAGTTAGGGTTAGGGTTAGGGTTAGGAGTTAGGGTTAGGGTTAGGAGTTAGGGTTAGGGTTAAGTTGAGTTAGGGTTAGGAGTTAGGGTTAGGAGTTAGAGGTTAAGTTGGGAGTTAGAGTTAGGAGGTTGGGGTTAGGAGTTGAGGAGTTAGGAGTTAGGAGTTAGGAGGTTAGGAGTTAGGGTGAGTTAGAGTTAGGAGTTAGGTTAGAGATTAGGAGTTTAGGAGTTTAGGAGTTAGGAGTTAGGAGTTAGGAGTTAGAGAATTAGGAGTTAGGGTTGAGGTTAGGGTTAGGGTTGGGGTTAGGGTTGAGGTTAGGGTTAGGAGTTAGGGTTAGAGGTTAGAGTTAGAGTTGAGGTTGAGTTGGGGTTAAGTTGGGAGTTGGGGTTAGGAGTTAGAGGTTAGGGTTAGGAGTTAGGAGGTTAGGAGTTAAGGTTAGAGTTAGGGTTAGGAATTGAGGTTAGGGTTAGAGGATTAGGAGTTAGGAGTTGAGTTGAGTTAGGAGTTAGAGATTAGAGTTAGAGATTAGGGTTAGGAATTAAAGTTAGGAATTAGAGGTTAGAGTTAGAATTAGAATTAAAATTACGCGTCAGCAGTGCCGTGGTGTGCAGCGAGTCAGAGAGTGAGTAGCGGTAGCCAGTTAAAGTTGAGTTGAGCCGAGCCAGAGTGCGATGGGTGGCCAGAGTGAGTAGTAGCAGCCAGCCAGTGAGATGACGATGTTGAGTCTGAGTGATGAAATTAGATTAGAGTGAAAATTAGAAGTGAGAATTAGGAATTAAAATTGGAAATTGAATTGGAAATTAGGAATTAAAATTAGAGTTAGGGGTTAGGGGTTAGGGTTGGGGTTAGGGTTAGGGTTGAGTTAGAGGTTAGGGTTAGGGAACTGAGGTTGGGGTTGGGGTTAGGGTTAGGGTTAGGGTTGGGAGTTAGGAGTTAGGGTTAGGGTTGGGGTTAGGGTTAGGGTTAGAGGTTAGGGTTGGGGTTAGGAGTTGGGGTTAGGGTTAGGGTTCAGGAGTTAAGAGTTAGGGTTAGAGTTGATTAGGAGTTAGGGAGTTAGGAGTTAGGAGTTGAGGTTAGGAGTTAGGAGTGAGATTGGGGTTAGGAGTTAGGGTTGGGGTTAGGAGTTAGGGTTAGAAGTTTGAGGTTAGAGGTTAGGGTTAGGGTTAGGGTTATGAGGTTATGGGGTTAGAGGTTAGGGTTAGGGTTAGAGGTTGGGGTTAGGGTTTGGGGTTTAGGGTTGAGTTTGGGGTTTAGGGGTTAGGGTTAGGAGTTAGGAGTTAGGAGTTAGGAGTTAGAGTTGAGTTAGGGTTAGGAGTGGGAGTTAGGAGTTAGAGTTGGAGATAAAGGTTAGGGTTAGGAGTTAGGAGTTAGAGATTGAGATTAGGAATTAGGAATTGAAGTTAGGGGTTAGGGTTTAGAGGTTGAGATTAGGAGTTAGGGTTAGGGTTAGGAGTTGAGGTTAGGAGTTAGGGGTTAGGGTTAGGGTTAGGGGTTAGGAGGTTAGGGTTAGGGTTAGGGTTAGGAGTTAGGGTTAGGAGTTAGGAGTTAGGAGTTAGGAGTTGGGGTTAGGAGTTAGTTGAGTTAGAGTTAGGGTTAGGAGTTAGAGTTAGGAGTTAGGAGTTGAGTTAGGGTTGAGAGTTAGGAGTTGAGTGAGTTAGGAGTTAGAGTTAGAGGTTAGAGTTAGGAGTTAAAGGTTAGAGGTTAGGGGAGTTAGGAGGAGTTAGGGATTAGGAGTTAGGAGTTAGAGGTTAGGAGTTGGGGTTAGGGTTAGGGTTAGGGTTGAGGTTAGGAGTTAGGGTTAGGGTTATAGGATTAGAGGTTAGGGGTTAGGAGTTAGGGTTAGGGGTTAGGAGTTAGGGTTAGAGGTTAGGGTTAGGAGTTAGGAGGTTGAAGGTTAGGAGTTAGGAGTTGGAGTTAGGAGTTGGGAGTTAGGTTAGAGTTAGGGTTAGGAGTTAGGAGTTGAAGGTAGAGTTAGGAGTTAGGGGTGGGGTTTAGGAATTGAGTTGGAGGTTAGGAGTTGGGAGTTAGAGTTAGGAGGTTAGGAGTTAGAATTGAGATTGAGTTAGAGTGAGTTGAGTTGAGTTAGAGGTTGAATTAGAGTTAAGATTGAATTAGAATTAGGAGTGAGTTAGATTAGAGTTGAGTTAGGAATTAGGGTTAGGGTTAGGAGTTAGGAGTTAGGGTTAGGGTTTAGAATTGAGGTTAGGAGTTAGGAATTAGGAATTAGAAATTCGAATTGAAATTAAAATTAATTAAAATTCAAAAATTGGAAATTAGGAATTGAGGTTGGAAGGTGGGAGACACAAAATTGAGGTTAGGGTTAGGGTTAGGGTTAGGGTTAGGGTTAGGAGTTAGGAGTTGGGGTTTAGGGTTTAGGAGTTTAGGGTTTAGGGTTAGGAGTTTAGGAGTTTAGGGTTTAGGAGTTTAGGAGTTTAGGAGTTTAGAGGTTAGAGGTTAGAGTTAGGGTGGGAGTTAGAATTAGATTCTAGTTAGGAGTTAGAAGATTAGGAGTTAAGATTGAGTTAGAGTTAGAGTTAGGAGTTGAGTTAGGTTAGGGTTAGAGGTTAGGAGTTAGGGTTAGAGATTGGGGTTAGGGTTAGGAGTTAGGAGTTAGGAGTTAGGGTGAGTTAGGAGTTAGGAGTTAGGAGATTAGAGGTTAGGGTTAGAGGTTGGGAGTTAGGGTTAGAGTTAGGAATTAGGGTTTAGAGGTTGGGGTTAGGAGTTAGGGTTAGGGTTAGGGTTAGAGATTAGGGTTAGGGTTAGGGTTAGAGTAGGAGTTAGGAGTTTAGGGTTAGGAGTTGGGAGTTAGGGTTAGGAGTTGAGTTGAGTTAGAGTTAGGATTGGGATTAGGAGTTAGGAATTAGGAGTTTAGAGGTTTAGGGTTTAGGGTTTGAGAGTTAGGAGGTTAGGGATTGGAGTTAGGAGTTAGGAGTTAGGAGATTAGAGGGTTAGGGTTAGGGTTAGGGATTAGGGTTAGAGTTGGGAGTTAGGAGTTAGGAGTTAGGAGTTAAGTTAGGGTTAGGAGTTAGGAGTTAGAGGTTAGGGTTAGGGTTAGGGGTTAGGGTTAGGGTTAGGAGTTGGAGTTGGGGTTAGGGTTGAGGTGAAGGTTGGAGGTGAGTTAGGGTTAGGGTTGAAGTTAGGAGTTAGGGTTAGTTCTAGGGTTAGGAGTTAGGGTTAGGGTTAAGTGAGTTAGGAGTTAGGAGGTTAGGAGTTAGGAGTTAGGAGTTAGAATTGAGGTTAGGAGTTAGGTTAGGAGTTAGAGGTTAGGATTAGAGGTTAGAGGTTAGGAGTTAGGGGTGGGTGAGTTAGGAGTTAGGAGTTAGGAGTTAGGAGTTAGGAGTTAGAGTTAGGGTCAAAGTTAGGAGTGAGTGAGTTAAGGTTAGGGTTGAAGGTTAGGAGTTAGGAATTAGGAGTTAGGAGTTAAGGTTGATTAGGAGTTAAAAATGGGTGAGGAATTAGTGAGTGAGGTTAGAATTAATTAAAATTAAAATTAAAATTAAAATTAAAATTAAATTAAAATTAAAAATTAAAATTAAATCAAATTAAAATTAAAATTAAAATTAAATTAAAAGTTAAAAATTAAAATTAAAATTAAAATTAAATTAAAAATTAAAATTAAAGTAAAAATTAATTAAATTAAAAATTAAAATTAAAATTAAAATTAAAATTAAATTAAAATTAGGAGTTAGGAGTTAGGGTTAGGAACCCAAGGTTAGGGTTAGAGTTAGGAGTTAGGAGTTAGAGGTTAGAGGTTAGGGTTAGAGTTAGGAGTTAGGAGTTAGGGTTAGGATTAGGAGTTAGGAGATTGGAGTTAGAGGTTAGGTGGAAGTTGATTAGAGGTTAGGTTGATTAGGTTAGGAAGTTAGGAGTTAGATTAGAGTTAGGAATTTGGGTGGAGTTAGGAGGTGAGGAGTTAGGGTTCAAGTTAGGAGATTAGGAATTTAGATTAAAATTAAGTTAATTAAATTAAATTAAAAATTAAAATTAAAATTAAAATTAAAATTAAAATTAAATTAGAAATTAAAATTAAAATTAAAATTAAATTAAAATTAAAATTAAAATTAATTAAAATTAAAATTAAAATTAAAATTAAAATTAAAATTAAAATTAAAAGTTAGGGATTACCAGGTTAGGGTTAGGGTTGAGTTAGAGTTGAGTTACCAGGGTTAGGGTTAGTTAAAATTAAAATTAGGGTTAGGAGTTATTAGGGTTAAATTATTAAATTAAAGTTAAT